>VCJN01002490.1:0-15576 GCA_006384855.1 Tetraselmis striata
AGTACTGCCATAGTTTTGTCTATGTTGGCCCTATGACAGGTTGGGCAGGGATTTTATTCTGTGAAATGAAATATATATATTCTTTTCACCGCGGTGGCACCTGTACAAGCCCTGTATCCGTGCGCAATACCTTCACAACTGGTTATAATAACCAAAGGCACATTCTCACACATCGCTGCGCTCAGCGGCTAACTGTCAGGGCATTTGCGGCTGTGGGCCAATATAGCCCGTGTGACACTCAGCGTACTGCCTGTGCTTCGGCATTCTGCAGTTCTGCGTCGCGCCGGGTCCGAACTGCATCGACGCGACGGAGTCCGGACTGTCGACGGCAACATGTGCCCCTCCAGCAGCTTCAACCCGCTCACAGTCGCGCTATCGTGCTCGGCGTGCTGCTGTTCCTGATGTTGTCGGCCTCTTGCTGCCTCAACTACTTTCACCGCAAGCGCAAAGCGCCGCCCGCTGGTTGCCGATGTTCAAGGAGAGTCGCTTTGAGCAGGTTCCTTTCCCTCCCCACCCTGGTGTACCTGGATGTGTGCGCGTGTGCGTGTGCATGGGCGTGTGCGAGTGGGTGCGTGTTTGAGGAGAGGTACACCATAATATGTGAGAGAGGGGGTAGAAGGGAGGGGATAGAGGACACCCATATGACCTTGAGCATGTCGTATATAACCACATATACATATACCTGAAGCCCCACCTCATGACTGTATCCCTTATCGCCATAGCAATGACGTTGCCACTGCTAGTGTAGACTCTGCGTATGGGCTGGTCCAATATGCGCATAGTGGGCGGCTGAGCGCGTTTGCATTATGCCGTTGCCTGACTGCCGCCACCGCTCCTGGTTCCTCGGTGTGTCCGCACGCAGGCCCGCACAGACTATGAAAAGTATCTGCGCACAACGCAGACTGAAGGCCTCACCACAGCCGGCACGGTATTGCCCCGCGCACCTCCGTCCCGCCCCTCCATCAGGCCAACCAAAATGCGCGCCCCATCCTGCCAGCAAATGGCATTTAAGCGTTGGCTGATGTGCTGTGGGTGCGCCTGGCAGGCCGCGGGGCCGAGCGCGGAGGACGCGCTCAATCCCGACGCATGGAACACCGCGTTCTTCGACCAGTTTCAGCCGCCGCCACCCTCTGGCGAGCAGCAGGCGGCGGGCACGTACAAGTCGCCGTTTGCTGCCAGCAACGCGCAGAAGCAAGGGCGCGAAGTCGGCAACTACTGGCCTGCGGAGGCGTCTGACCCGATGGTGTACACCGGGAAGCAGGTGCAGCCCTCTGATTGGCAGCCCCCTGGATGCCCCCAACTTAGATATGGGCATGTGTGCATTGTTACCATTCGGACGGCGCGCCACTAGTGCCCTCCTTACACCGCGCTTCGCCGTATGCAGCCTCCCAAGACGAAGGCGCAGCTGGCAGAAGAGGAGGAGAAGAGGAGGCTCGCGGAGGAGGAGGAGCAGAAGCGTGCCAAGGAAGCAGAGAAACGTATGAGCATCCTGGCCTCCACGGGAACTGGGTTTAAGTCGATCCTCGACCACTACGACCACACAGTGCCTCAGGTGCGACTCGCCTTGCTCGATGGCTGGACGAGAGCTGATGGGGTGCTATGCTACGCACTGCCTGGCTTGGTGCTGATGTTGGGCTCGCGCGTGTGGTGCAGCACGAGAACCCTCGGCTGGTGTCCAGCTTCAGCGGTGGCTTTGAGTCATTGGTGCCGGTGCCGGTCGTGGCAGCCCAGCCGTCGTCGACTACCGTCCTTGCGCGCAACGACAGCTTCAAGCCTCTGCCGCCGCTGTGGCAGCTTGGCTCCCTGAAGGACGTCCAACGTATGTGGCCCGTAGCCCCCCTATCTGTACGGAACAACTAGATATCTCACCCCCCCCCCCCCCCCCATGCATGCCCCATGCCTCATCCTTTCTCTGGCCAGCCTGTCAGGGCCAGTTGCAGCCGCTGACATTTGTTTTTCTGACTGCTCTGCTCCCCTAGATGACTGCGATCTCGAAGTGGACTTTCAGAAGGATGTGCAGCCCTTCATCGAGAAGCGCATCGGCGGCGGCGCATTTGGCGACGTGTACAAGGGCATGTACAAGGGCACCCCCGTCGCGATCAAGCTCTTCTCGCGCTACTACCAGGGCGACCAGGAGGAGCTGATGAACAGCTTCGTGTCGGAGGTGAAGCTGATGAGCAAGTTCCAGAACTGCAAGCAGATTGTGCGCATCGTAGGCGCCTCGCTGGTGCAGGTGGGCGGCTCCGCCGCCATCCCACCTCATGAGAGACCTGCTTGACAGCTCTGATGTGCCTAGGCTCACCTGGGTTACCCTGCGCAAAGCTCAATGGCTTCTTTCCTGGGTGTAGAAAGCTGACCATGCCCCCCCCCCCCCCCCCCCCCCAAACCTTTTCAACTTTCTGTTGCCTTCACTCTGCAGCCCTATGTGTGCATCCTGCTCGAGTATGTGGACGGCCCCTCGCTGGCCTCCCGTATCAATGACGACAAGCAGCCGCCGCTCACCTACCGCCAGATCCTGACGCTGGGGCACGACATCGCGTCAGCGCTGGCGTACCTGCACCCCACCGTGGTGCACCGCGACCTGAAGCCCGACAACGTGCTGCTGACAGCGGAGGGGCACGCGAGGCTCATTGACTTCGGCATCTCGCGCGGCAAGGACCCCTTCAAGAGCTACATCATGACGCAGACAGGCGGCACGCCGATCTATATGGCGCCGGAGCAGTTCAACTCGCCCAAGTTCGACGAGAAGGCGGACGTCTACGCGCTCGGCTGCATCCTGTACGAGATGTACACGCGCCAGCCGCCCTGGAAGGGCTACAGCCACTTCTGCCAGATCATCGTTGCGGTGGCTTTCAACAACGAGCGGCCCGCCATCCCCGACGACTGCCCCGAGAACCTGCGCCGCCTCATCACCAAGTGCTGGCGCCAGGACCCCGGCACGCGGCCCAGCTGCGCGGAGGTGGTGCGGCTCCTGGAGATTATGCTGCAGGACACGGATGAGCCGGGCGTGGTGGGCCGCACCTCCCCCCCCCCTTCCCATTTTTGCCTAAGTGGGGCCTGTTATCTTGTTCTCCAAAGCAGTGGCGCTAGGGGTTCCGCTAGCACGGCGGTCTATTCTGCCTAGCGGGTGAACTCTATATGAGTACACATACCGGTACGAGCGCAATATACCATCACCAGCTGCTGCGACTCAAGTACAAGTGCGGGTAGTACGTACAACTCGCAGCACCGAAATGGACGAACATCGCGTCGGTATTGGCATTCAAAATTACTGAAGAAACACCTTTGTGTAACTGCAGACAACCGCGCCTCAGAGGCCGTGTGGCCGTTGAGCGAATCTCTTCATTTTCGAGACGGACCTTTGCAGTAAACATTTCATAGACCGAGCATCGCTGCCGCTTGAGGCTGAAGCTGGTTCCAGGCCCGCTTGTGAAATGTACGCCGGGTCATGGATGCTCGAAGCGAGACTGACCTGGGCTGCCCGTGCGCGACTGCAGGCCTCCTCCAGCGCAGGCCTGCGCTCCGTGGTGTCGGACGCCTCCACCGGCGTGGTTAAGGCGGCCTCTGAGACAAAGAGCGACAAGCTGCCGGCGGTGAAGGGCGCGGCGCCGGATGTGCGCGCCATTGCCAGCACGCCCGCGCTGGACGTCGGGGCCGCGGAGCGAGCGGCCAAAGTGGTGCGCGCCGCTGCTTACGCCCTCCCCTCCCCAACCATATACAGAACCACGAGCGACCCTCAGCACCAAAACAGGGGGGGGGGGGGGGGGTGAACTCCGGAGTTGTCCCTTCCGAGTCTGGCTATGTATATAAACAAAGCCCTGGTGTTCATGCTCAAGGTGATACCTTCACGCCGTTTAATCATGTCACATTCCTTGCATCGGAGTTACTCCCTCTGCCTCTCTCCAAAAGCGGAGCGCCCTGAACTTTGGCGCACCGAACCCCTCAATGCAGTCTGCACACAGTATATTAGCCCCGTCGAATCCGGTCATTTTCCATAACGGCAGTGCGCTCGAATGATGTGGCAGCATGTGTGGCAACAGGAGAGCGCACGTGGCCTCTGGCCATGGCTTGTCCCTGTATCGGCGCCTTGTAGCTGCGGCCGCCCGCTCGCTCGCTCAACCCCCCCCCCCCCCCCTCCCGCCTTCCCCCTCCCTCTCTTGGCGCTCTGGCAGAGCTCGCGCCCGCTGGTTGACGACGGCGATGAGCCGTCTGTCAGGCCGTTGCGCGCGGAGGTGTCGGTGCCCATCCCGGAGGGCGAAGAGGAGGGCCACGAGGGCGAGGCCGCTGAGGAGGAGGCCACCGGCAGCGAGGCGGTCTGAGCCGCGTGTCCTCTGCTGACAAGCGCGGGACGACGAACGAGGAGGACGGGGAGGGGGCAGAAGGGTGCCTGCTGCCCGCTATGGCGGTCATTACGGCCTGCCAAGCAAGCAGTCAGGAAGGCGCCCCTGGCAGCCGGGTGCAATGCATGGGTTTAGGCACCCTAAGCATGGCGGCGCCCTTCCTGCCACACCAAGTAGGCCACCCCAGCAATGCGGGACATAAAGGATGCCATCACGTGGGGGTGCCGTCACCGGCGCCCCGGGGGGGGGGGGGGGGGGGGGGGCTGATGCACCAAAAGGGCGGAGGTAGTGAGGGGAGGCGCCCGGGACAGCGATGACAACCCCCCCCCTCCCCCCCCCCCCCCCCCCCCCCGAAAAGCGCCTCACCCCTACTTTTAGCGTGCATCCTACTGCCAGCAGGGCGGATTTAAAGTCTTTTTTTCGTGCCGCCTCCAGTCCATATGCACCACCTCATATGTCAGCACGTCTCGGGGCAGCGAACGGGCAGGGAAGGGGGGCTTGCCTGCCACTGGCACACAGCGGCCTGAAAAGGCTGCTGATGCACCCCACGGGTGCGTGGTGGGCGGGAGCGCTGGAATGAATGAAATGCGGGAATGAGCCCCAGCTCCATGCTGGGGGCCCTCCAGAGGCTAGCCAAGGCAGCAGCCCAGCCATGCTGCAAGTGCCGACCTATCTATCGCTGCCGTGCAGCACCGTCCAGCTAGCAGCGGACTGGGCGCCCGATCAGCATTGTGTAATATCATACTTTTTTGCAAATGTTTGTTTCTACTGCTGTGTGCTTCGGGGGGGGGGTGGGGGGGGGCGGGGGGTGGGGGGGCGCTCGTGTCAGCTGTCCCTAAAAAGCTGTGTGGCCATAGATAGGTTATGCAGACCCTACCACTCAACTAGCCACATGGCGACATGAGCCTGGATGTGGGTATTAGAGGAATCAACAGCTCAACTTGCAAGGAGCTGCGCTTTTGCAGATGCATGGCTCAACGGCATCACCGCATCCCTCGGTAATCCGCTGAGGCGTCCCGCCCTCTCGCAGGAAATTACATGATGGGAAAAATACCAACATGTGATCGCGTCGCGCTGATGCCAGGGTGTTGCCACACTTTCCATAGAAATGTATTCTCGAAGGATGATAATCTAAAAGGAGTAGTTGCAGGACAGTGCCTTGCAAATGACCGGCGATTCCCCATAGGGCATGCCATGTGAACACGTGCTCTGCGCACTCGGACATTCATTACTGGTGTTCTACAGGTCACAATGGCGCAGTCATTTGTGCCTGGGTGATGATGACAATGTCGACATTGAGGTAGGTCGATGAGTAGACGGGGGTGAGGTGTTCATACCGACCCTATGCGATGGCTGTTGGCGGGCACGTGTGCCGCATGGCATACTGATGCCATACTCAATGCGCTGCCGAACAATTATCAGATGATGATGTGCATAGCAACGTGATATCGTGTCATTATCATCACTGGGTTCCGAGCATCAGTGCGGTCGCATAACCACGCGCTGCAGTACTGCTGGTAGCATACAGCAGTATATAGTGCAATGAGCGCGTCCTCGAATTGATATTCTACTCCAAATACTATCGCGTTTGCAAGCTGCCTACATGGAGTTTCTAGCCTAAATTAAAAAAATCAGCCGTAGGTTTTGGCTGTCAACCACATGCGTTGGCCGCCCGTCGCATGCTGGCAGGTGGGGCGGGGGGGGGGGGGGGGGGGGGGGCGGCTCGTGTCAGCTGTTTCTAAAAAGGTGTGTGGCCATAGATAGGTTATGCAGGCCCTACCACTCAACTAGCCACATGGCGACATGAGCCTGGAGGTGGGTATTAGAGGAATCAACAGATCAAATTGCAAGGAGCTGCGCTGTTGTTGTAGATGCATCGCCCGACAGCATCACCGCATCCATGGTAATCCGCTGAGCCCTCTCGCCCCCTTGGATGAAACGACATGACGGGGCGTATACCAACATGTGATCGCGCTGCGCTGTTACCAGGGTGTTGCCACGCTAACGATTGAAACGTATTCTCGCAGGATGACGTTCTAAAAGCACCAATTGCAAGACAGTGCCTCGCCAATGACCCGGCAAATCCCCCTATGGCATGCCGTGAGGACACGCGATCTGCGCACTCGGACCTTCATTACTCGCGTACTACGGATCACCATGGCGCCGTCATTTGTGCCTGGGTGATGATGACAATATGTTGATGAGTAGGTAGATCGGAGAGTAGAAGGGTGGGCGTGAGCTGTTCATACTGACCCTATGCGATGGCTGTTGGCGTGCACGTGTGCCGCATGGCATGATGATGTGTTGCAATGCGCTGCCGAACCACAGCAGGTCAGCAAGGTATTTTCATGCCCGTAGAGTAATTTCGCATAGAGACTTCAAAAAAAAAGTCGATAGTCATGATGTCTTTGATGTCATCATTGGGCTGTCACGGCGCTGAGCTCCAGACTTCAGCAGCTACAGAAGCCCTAAAGGCTACATGGCCCCCAGTAGTGGGGTGCGCTGATGAAATACATTGGTCACGTTGAAAACATGCTGCGGTATTTGTGAGCTGGAATCAAGGGATATCATCACTACTAAGTGGGCAAGTGGGTTTCAAATTTGTGGAAAAGTATCGGTTTTTACATTCCCGATGATGCTATTTATGATATATACGAGTATGCTACTGATGTGCGCGCTGCTGCTGCACACAATATATACACCGGTATGGCATATGTGCGCGTTGGCATGTGCGCTGAACACATGTTTAGAGCTCTCTCACAATAAGGATCGTGGTGGTTTCGTTATTATTTTACTCGCTGTTTTTACGGTGCGGGACTATAGGGCGACAAGGCGTATCATAAACAGCAGTGATCGTCAATAAAACGATAGTCGTTATATTATTGACGAACACTGCTGTTTGTTCGTCTTTCAAACGAACACACCAGGCCACTGCTGTTTCTTCCGCCCTTGATCTATTATTAGAGTCGACACGGTACGTTGTTGGGCTCCATGCAGCAGCATACATACTGTTGCGAGTGGATGGCGAGTGTAACAGTACGTGTCCGGGTGCTCGTACATGTCAGTGATGTGGATCTTTTATTGTGAAAGAGCTCTATAGACAACAATCAGATGATGACATGTGCATAGCGACGTGATATACTCGTTATCATCACTGGGTTCCGAGATTCAGCGCGGGCGAATAATCACGCGCTGCAGTACTGCTGGTAGTCTACAGCAGTATATAGTGCAATAAGCGCGTATACAGCAGTATATCAAACTGATATACTACTCCAAATACTATCGCGTTTGCACGCTGCCTACATGGAGTTTCTAGCCTATTAAAAAAAGTAAAATACAGATTTGGCTGTCAACCACATGCGCTGGCCGGCCGTCGCATGCTGGCCGACGTGTCGACACGCACAATGCCGGGCTTGCCTTTTCCGAGGTTTTCCGGTTGTTACAAGACGCCCTGGCGGGAGGGCCGCATGCGCACATGCGCTGAATGGGCACGCTGCCGGGCTGGCGATGGGTATCCCATACAACGCGTTGTCAAATGATGGGTACATGGTGTTGCTTCATGGGAAGATACACGTTGGTGAGGATAGTTTTCTCCTGTGTGGTGAGGAAAGGGGAGGAGGCCCCGGGGGGGGGGGGGGGGGGGGGGGCACGAGCGCCGGCACTCTCCGGCTGGCTAATAGCTTCGTCAGTGGGCCACGGGGGAGTCCAAAGCGTCGATGGGGTGCGAGATGCCCTGCGCGCTTGTCTGCCCGGTGTGCGGAGCGGTCACGCGGGGCGGGGAGCCCAGCAGCACCTGGTGCTGGTACGACTCGAAGGTCGAGGGGGACTGCGTGGGGGAGGCGGTTGGGGGCGGGGGGGCGGAGAAGCATTGCTCAGTTCCTCACAACTCACAGCAGTGCAGCTTCTCCCGGCCAACATTGGGAGGACACCCTGAGGTGCCTTGCAGACGCAGAGAGGGCCACCTCCGCACCGTGGCAAATAGGCTGGCTTTGCGGCCGACCACCCTGAGGAAGCTGTCTTCACTGTGCCGGACTCGCGGTGCGGCGGTGGCACTCCTGTAGGCGCAGGAACACAGGGACAGCGCGAAAAGGGGCGAGGGGTGGGGGAGGGGGGTGTTGGGTGAGTGCCAAGTCCGCCACACGCCACAGAGCCAGCCCAGCATCGAAGGTACGAGGTCAAAGTCAGGACCGGGATTGAATGGTTCCAGCCCGCGGCGGGGGGGGGGGGGGGGGGGGGAGCACTACCGGCTGCCCGGCATCAGCGGCTCCTCCAAGTCCTCGTCGGGACCCGCATCATCGCCGCCGCTGCCGCCGCCCAGCGCGGCCTTGATGGCGGGGATGAACTCGCCGGTAAGGATGAACAGGAGGAGGTAAAACAGAATGCCTGCGCGCGCGGCCGTCGTGGGAGGAGGGGTGGGGGGGGGGGGGGGGGCGTCGACCTCAGCGGTGGCTGACAAGGCCAGTTGACGGCACTGGAATTCAGCACTTACATCCACAAAAGTGTACGGCCCCGCCCTCAACAGAAACAAAAGGTATGGATCACGAGGGGATTGCGCTGCGCTGTGTGCCATTGCAATCGAATAATATGTATAGCGACTGAGATCCGGATGCGGCGGTACCTGCCGCCGGTACTCATGTCGGCGATTCCATTACCGCATCCGCTTCACCAATTAAAAAGGCGCAAAGTCAGGTGACGCGGTACTTCATGTACCGGCCACGAGCACATAGGCGCATAGCGTTGGGGCTGCTTTATGTCTTTTTGAGTGAAAAAGCTCGAAATACAATAATGCGATCAGAACACGGATCCACCCCCTTAGCCATCAGGGCAAGCCACGACGCCATCAGCCACATGGGGCGAGGGTCAGCGGCACGACAGGATTGTGTAATGCCCTGGGTGGCAGGCAGGCAGGCAGGTCGGTAGCTTTTGAGCAGGTCAAACATTCCCTGCCATGAGGCTTCATCAGAAGGAGCATCTTTGTGGTGGAATGCCCCATCCTCAGCATCGCCTTAATTGGCCAGTGGACTAGGATGCCAAACACGGCCGTACTGTTGAATTTCCCCCAGAAGCATTGCTGGGAGAGAAGGAAGGAGCGGGGGGGGGGGGGGGGGGGGGGGTCCGGCTCACCGGCGTAGATTCCGTGCGAGATAGAGAAGGTGAAGGGTTGCATGACGATAGTGAGGAAGGCGGGCACGGCCGTGGTCATAGCCGACCAGTTGATGTGGCCGCTCTCGCCCATCATCATCACGCCCACGAGGACGAGCACCGGGGCGGTAGCCGGGCTGGGGACCGCCTGCGGGATGGCATGAGAGCAAGTTAGCACGGGTGATAAACAACCGAGAGGGGATGGTGCACATTGAGGGGGTGGGGGCTCGAGGGTGGGAGCGGCCCACCTGCAGCAGCGGCGCAAAGAAGAGCGCCACGAGGAAGCAGCCGGCGGTGGTGATGGCGGTCAGCCCCGTCTTGCCGCCCTCCTTGATGCCCACGGCGCTCTCCGCCGCAATGATCATGGGCGTGCTGCCCATGAAGGCGCTCACCAGGCTGCCGGTCGCGGCGGCAATGAAGGCCCAGGTGGCGCCCGGCACGTTGCCGCCCTCCATGATGCCCGCCAGGTTGCCGAGCCCGAACATCGCTCCGCCGATGTCGAAGATCATCACCAGCATGTAGGACAGCGTGGCGGACAGCTGCCCGCTGTCGCCGGCTGCCCGGGGGGGTAAAGGGGGGGGGGTCACGGGCCAATTTCTTAGGGGAGCAGAGGCGTGCAGCTGGCAGGCAAGCCCCCACAAGAAACATCCTCTCAAGAGTTTCCTCATACATTTGCGCCATGCTGATACCAGGACGCAGCACATTGGGATGTAGTGGAAGAAATAGGCAGGACAAGAGCCAGGATCCAACCGTGGGACCAGATGACAGCCATTGGATCATTATGAGGAGTTTAGGGTTTCAGGGAATTTAGCATTCCAAGAAAAGTCCTCTGGCTACTTAGCCTTCTATACCCGTACACTTTCTGAAGTTTTATCATGTGAAGTGCCTACTAGTATTGAAACACTTTTGAAATTAATCATTGTTATTGATTTAAAACACTGAATATACAAAATGCACATTTTCCGATTAAAGCCCTCTTTCAACAGTAGATTCAGAGGCAGCAGGCAGGTGTGGCAATGGCCTGGCGGTGGAGGCGCACCCAGGATGTCAGAGAAGTCGAGCTCCCAGATGCGCAAGGTGGGCAGCGCAAACACGCGCGAAGGCCACTCCGACTTGATGGCAAAGTAGGCGACCGAGATGGCGACGATGCCGACGAGGATGGAGCCCTTGACGTTGTGGTGCTGCAGCGCGGCGATCACGCCCAGCCCCAAAATGGACAGGATGGCCTGCCGGCGGATTAGCGGGTTGATGGTTGGGGGAAGGGGAGTAAGGGAGGGACGATAAATTAAGTCAAACTATTCCAAATCAGGTATGACGCCTGGGATGCTGTTCCATGACCCCCCTCCCCCCCGCCCCCCGGCCCAACAAACTCTAACCCAATAAAACCCTCTTCTTGAATCATGGGAATGGTCTTTCCCTATTGCACATATCTAGGCGACCGGGGCAATGGGGGTGGGGGGAAGTATGGCGGCTCTGAGCCAGAAGTGCGGGGCCGCAATGGCTGCGAGCTGTGGGCACCTCCACGGTGGTGATGTCGCCCAGACCACAGAGCGTCTCGCTGTTGGCCACCACGATGCCGGAGCTCTGCGGGGGGTGCGGGAGGGTGCGGAGGGGGTCATGCAAAGCTGTATGTAGGTTGAGGTGCAGCTCGATGAAAGGGAGGTCCGAGAAGGAGGGGGGGGGGGGTGCACTCACCTGCAGGCCGATGAAGCTCAGCAGCATGCCCATGCCCACGATGACGGCCAGCTTGATGCTGTCCGGCACGAGCTTCAGGATAACGGTGAGCGCCTGCACTAGCGCTAGCAGTGCCACGACCACGGAGGCGACCGCGCACGCGGCCAGCGCCGCCTCGATCGGCATTTGCGCCTCCTTCACCTGCCATCACCAGCGGCAAGGCCCACCCTCTCAGCCGCGCCCTGAGCCTGCTGCGAGTACAGAGCCGGCTGACAGGAGGGGAGTAGAGAGGGTGGAGAGCGCGGAGGAGCACCTGGCTGTACACGAAAAAGGCGTTGAGGCCCATCCCCGGGGTGATGGGCATCGGAAGGTTGCCCAGTGCGCCGATGATGAAGGACGCGATCGCGCTGCTGATGGCGGTGGCGCTCACCACCTCATCCGTGGGCAGGCCTGAGGGGAATGGGGACGAGTGGGTCAGGATCCCGTGAGAGGTGAGAAGTCGGTTGCTGCGGCCGGCAGCGCATGCATGCGGTGGGCATGTGCAGCCCCCCTCCCCTGTGGGTAGACACTGCAGGCTAAAGCGTCCGTCCCACACTCTATGACTGCATACTAGTTAATCCCAAATGGAAAGCAAGCATGCAGCATAAACAGGGTGCGGCCGTGCGTTTGTGCGGGTTAGAGAGGGAAGGAGGGAGGCAGTGTGTGAGTGGGTGTGCTGTGGAGGGGTGGGGGTTCCCATGGTGAGCAATCTCCGGCCACTTACCGCCGGCCGACAAGATGGAAGGGTTGACGAGCAGGATGTAAGAGACGGTGAGGAAGGTCGCCACGCCGGCGCGGATCTCTGTCCCGAAGGTCGACCCTCGCGCAGTCACCTTGAAGTAGCTGGTGATATCCGTGCGGGGGGGACGATGAATGGGGGTTAAATTGGTGGTGGGGGGGGGCAGCGGCGGGGCTGTTGAGACATTTTCAGAGCGTTACGTCGGGGGGCACTCTCGCGCGGCGGGGGAGAAGGCCCGCCAGCCGCGGAAACTGGGCTGCGACGGCGGAGACAGACTATGGCAGGCTGGGCTCAGCCACACGCCGTCCTGGGCGAGCGAGACGCCCCCGGGCGAGCGTTTCTATTTGCTTTATTTAGCTCTGCCCCCACAGCGTGACTCTCGGCGGCCAGGAGCGTTACATACCGGTCGAGCGCGTCGAGGGCACCCATCGCGCCCCGCTGCTGTGTCTATCGACCAAGGCTCCTGATGGATTGCGACTCAGCGTCGCTTCTTGCAGCTGCAGCAGTAGCAAGCAGTGGTAGACTCGGCGAAGCGTCAACCACAGCAATTGACGCTTGCAGTGAGAGGGATTGCGTTAGGGATGATGATCCGTCGTTCGCGCACCGCCGTCGGCACCTCGTTCGGCCAGCATGCGCCGGGTTGTCCATCGCACCGATTCGAGTATCAGGGTCTGCTGCTGCGCGCGCCATCGCACGCGCCCGGCTTTATTGTATTTTCTCATCGTCATCATTATTCGTCACATCAGCAGACAGGCGATGAGACATCAACAGTCGTCGTGATAATAAATGATTTCAGGTAGCGACTACTAGCGACTAGCCGGTAAATACGGGCCTTTAATATGAAGCAATTATATAACAATCGAGGAGAGGACACGCAATGATATACTTTTTCTTTGAATGATATACTTTAGTTGTCCGTGAGTTAGCGACTACACCTTTAGATAGGAAAAACCACCACATGGGTCGTCGTCGCAGTGCGGGTGCTCGTGCCCGGATAATCCTCGTACACTACAAGGATTATTGCCCGAATGCGGGCGCGGCGAGCAGAAAAAAAAGCGGGCGCAGCGCGACGGGCGAAAACCGCGGACGATCGCCGCGGGGACACAAGCGCCACGGCGCACAGCAGCAGCGGTTTCCAGCGCTCGTGGGGCAGCAGGCACGGCGCCACTGCGGCTCGCTAGGTGTGACGACTGCTCAGGGGTGATGGTATGAAACCCGGTCGCCTTTTCGTTCACCGGAAGGGCTGAAGCCGCCGACGGCAACGGCAGTTCGGTGCTGGACTGGCGGGAGGCGTGAGGCAGCTGCACTCACGGCAACTCTGATCCCTTCGCTCGCCGTCGCCGCCAGCCCCTAGCCAAGCTACCTTGCCTGCGGCGGTCATGACAAGGAACAGTCGTGCCCGGTGGGCGTTTCGCTTGCGTTGGCGGCGGACGGTGTATGGGCGGGGCCGGAACAGCAGCGTCACGCCAACGATCTGCTGAGCGGGCCGGTGACCTGCCTGGCGTAAAGGAGCCCCTTGTCGGCGTACAGCACTACAGCGGCGCGCTGCTCGTGACCGGTGCCAGGAGTGGCGGCGTAACGCTGTGGGACCCATGCAATGACGAGCAACTGCGACGCTTGTCGTAAGCGGCTCCTCCTTCGATAGGTATTCTGGCGAGGGAGGGTGCCGGTGCTCCACCTGGGGTGGTCCGCCAGCTCTGGCGGAAAGCCGATGAGCAGCTTGGTGGTAGTCGGGGCTGGCGCCGACGCGGGCTCGGAGGCCCGCCTGGCAGCTGGCGCACTGAAGACGTACAGCCTTCTGTCAACTGATGACCGGCCCTTTGCATTCACTGAGGGAACCATGATCAGCACAGACGGCATGCGCGCGGTCACTCTGCGGCTCCATGTTGTCGCGCCAGGTAGCCACATAGCAAAGCGGACGGCGTGGTCCAGGTCTGCGACAAGTCGGGGGACGTGCGGTCGGAGCTGGAGGGCAGCGACAGCTCGGTCCTCCCCGATGGGCTTCGATCCGACCGCCGAGAGGCTGATCAGCGATGTCGGCAGACTTCGACAGGCGAGCCAGCGTTCATACTGAGCGGAATGCGCGGCGACGGCTCTGATCGGACGCACGCGCTCAAATGGAGCCCATACGGAGCGGTGCTGGCCACCGTTAGCTCGTCGGACGGCTGGCTCGCTACGACACGCCTCTTCGGAACGACGGTACCGCAAATGCCGCCTCTGAGAGAAACGTTGCCACTACCCGCAGAGCAATTGGCTCAAGAACTGAGAAATCCAAGCAGATAGCAGCTGAAGCCGCGCGAGATGTTACATGGAGGAAGCAGTCAAATTGCTCAAGACTCCCTGCAAGTTGAGGAATCTCGAGGGGGCAGAGCGCGCGATACTCGTAGAGCAGCTTGCCTCCGTAGCCCTGGTCCGGAACAAGCCGCAGCACTACGTTGAGCAGGAGTGCATGGATGTGGACAACTAGCGGACTCCCCGCGTTGGAAGCAAGTGTATAGAGTGGCGGATGTTCGAGATGGAGACGGAGATGGAGCAACGCCAATGCTGCCAAAAACCTCGTGCCAGGATGCTGTAATGAGGCAGTCCAACAATCGGCATGCTTGCTGGAGCTGGATATTCAGCGCCAGGTGTGCATACCTGCTCATGTACACGTATAGTGTGAGAGCACCAGGAAGAACCTCTGCCGCGCCACAAAGCAAGAGAGCCGCGCCGCCGAGAATACTGAACCGAATAGCCGCGCCCCAGGGCAGCAGGTGACAGAGGATCCCGACGCCGGAGAGACTCCCCCGTCCACCTCACTGCTTGGCCCCAGAGGTCAACCAATGACACCAGTTCACAGCGTGAGTAGCCAGGAGGCCCAG
Organism: Tetraselmis striata; assembly: GCA_006384855.1. Lineage (NCBI taxonomy): Eukaryota > Viridiplantae > Chlorophyta > Chlorodendrophyceae > Chlorodendrales > Chlorodendraceae > Tetraselmis > Tetraselmis striata. The sequence goes on from VCJN01002490.1 coordinate 14,796, forward strand.
CCCCACACCAGTGCGCGTCGCAGCAGCAGCTCAAGACCAAGGCGCAGCAGACTCGACCAGCGCATACACGGCCATCGCGCACAGACAGCTGACGGCTGCGATGGTGACAAGGCAGCTCACATCTCAAGTGAGACTCCCCTCCTGGTGGCGGTAGACGCTCCTTGGTGCGCATTTGCCACATGATGCACGTAGATTGCACCCCGCTGATGTTGAAGTTGCAGGCATCACATGACGATGGCAACGGTCGTAGGTGCTGGGAATGCGGAGGAATCCGGGGTCGCTGGAGCGTGTGACATCGGGCGCCAACCTTGTGCCGTAGCCTCAGGCTGGCAAGATGGCGCGAGTGGATTCCTTAGCAAGTGGAGCAGCAGGTGCACTGCCTGCAACCCTTCTCGGCCATGCTGGTGGTGCATTATGCTGTAGCCCAATAGCGTGCCATGTAGCCCAATGACACATTGTCGTCATTGCGTCTGATGAAGACTGTTGTAAAACTACGCGCCGTAGCCGTACCGCAAGAATAAAGCGAGTACAGTACTGTCGAATCCACCAGCGATCCTGATGGCGGAAGAGCTCAATATGATGGAGACTGTATCCCACCCCCGTGGCCCGTCTATGCTGCCCGCCCCCGGGCGGTACACCCCCATGCCGGTTTAATGACAAAGCCAAGTGTAAAAAAGTAATTACAGCTACATGCATGGCAGGGCCCAACGTACTCTGTTGCAGTTGTCTGTGTCGCCGGCCTTCAGAGATTAGCATGTACTTATACGCATAGACTGTATAT